>JAUNZM010000405.1:1117500-1155000 GCA_033459285.1 Clamator glandarius
TCTTGTTCTATCACTTGGTACTTGGGAGAACAGCATCCACCTCACTACAACCTTCTTTCTAGGAACTGCAGAGAGCGATGAGGTCTCCCCGCAGGCTCCTTTTCTCTGGGCTAAACAGCCTCAGGTACCTCAGACTCTCCCATAACCCCAGAGCTCCAGACCGTTTCCCAGCTTTATTACCTTGTCTGGAAGCGCCTCAGTACCTCGGTGTCTTTCTTGGAGTTAGGGGCCCAAAACTGAACCCATGAGCTAAGGTGCAGCCTCATCAGTGCTTGGTAGGGAAGTAGTCATGGCACCAAGCCTTACAATATTCAAGAAGCCTTTGGACAACACCCTTCAACACACGGTGTGACGTTGGGGTTGTCCTATGCAGGGAGAGGAGTTGGACGTGAAGATCCTCGTGGGTCCCTTCCAACTCAGGACATTCTATGATTGTATTGGACTGCAATGATGGAGATCAATGAGAGAGGGTGGTAGGAGCCTGGGTAGGAGGGACAGAGAGGACCAAGCTACTAATCGAAGAAAAGCCGTGAGGAGGATGGAGTTAGCTGGGAGGTCAGGGATGGTTTGGAAACAGGCAGCTTTCTCCTGGCTCCTGATAGCAACGTGCACAGAAATACAACAGGGGCATTATTCTGATGAGAGGGGGGAAAAAAAAAAAGAGAGAGAGAGAGGAATATAAAAATACATGTGTCTGCTTTCCATGACACACTTGAAATGAGAAACACCAGTCATTTCTTATTCTAAGAGCAGGGTGGTGCTGTCTGTGGTGTGATAGCTCCGTGCCACAGCGTGCTAACTCTTGTTTTATTAGGAGACACTACATACCAACAGTCTCCTTCAGATATTATAGACAGAGGTTTTTATAGAAAGAGATAGGCTGTACAAAAAGCAAGTTTGCTTGGCTGAACACTGAAAAAATCAGCAAATGCCGCAGCCACGGTTGTTATTGTTGTTTCTAAAGCAGCTGGGCCACAAGCATCAATCAGCGTGTCCTTTATCTCTCCAGTTTGAGAACTTCAGAGCCTGATGAAGATGTCATTAGCTCAAAGTAGTAAGTCCAGGCATGTCCTGTCAAAGCAAAAGTCATTTCTGCACAACCCCTGCGGACCAGCTCCTAGTCCCTATCCCGATTCCTTTGGGCTGCTGAGCCATATTTGCTGTCCGCCAGCTACTTTGGTCCCAAGCAAGGGAAGGGCACTGGTCTAGGAATCCTAGAATCACCAGGTTGGAAAGACTTACGAGATCCTGAGGTACCTCACGTACCCACCTTTTAAATACCTCCAGGGATGGTGACTCAACCACCTCCCTGGGCAGCCTGTTCCAGAGAGAGGTTATTGCTTGCAGCAGTGGGAATTGAGGTTCTCAGTCCAGGAGTCCAGCCCCACGCATATCCCCACTGACAAACCCCATCACAGGAGCCAGATAAGTGCTGTTTTTTGCTGTGTAGGGTCAGAATTATTCCAAAGCCTTTAAAACACCTTCCCAAGGCATGAGTCTAAGGCACTGGTCGCGCTCCCTGCCTACAAGAGTCAGGGTAGTGCAACAAACAAAAGCAGGAGGGAAACCACCTCCTCTATTTCCCACAGAGGGGACTTGCAGTAAGCACAAGTCCTGTCTTTACAACTTAAGTTGGAAGATGTGACCCCTGACATATTAAAAACATCCCCTGCTGAAGACCATGCACCAGTTTCAGGTTCAGTGTTGATTTTCATAATAAAACTTGATCCAATCATAGAATCATAAGGGTTGGAAGGGACCTTCAAGATCATCCAGTTCCAACCCCCTGCCATGGGCAGGGACATCCCACTGGATCAGGCTGCCCAAGGTCCTCAGCGTGGCCTTCGACACCTCCAGGGATGGGGCAGCCACAACCTCCCTGGGGAAGCTGTTCCAGTTCCTCATCACCCTCATGGTGAAGAAATTCTTCCTTATGTCTAGTCTAAATCTTCCCCTCCTCCAGCTTATACCCATTGCCCCTTGTCCTATCACCACAAACCTTTGGGAACAGTCCCTCCCCAGCTTTCTTGTAGCCCCTTCAAGTACTGGAAGGTTGCTCTAATCTCTGAACCTTATCAGACTGGGGAGAGATTGGCAGGCATGCCATAACCAGAGCCTCCATCCAGGCAAGATTCCTGAGTGGGAGTAACTTTGTGAAGAGGAACATAAAATCCAGTTTCAGACTCTGAGCTGATTCCAGAATGTTAAAATAGAAATAGTAACACATCTAAATTTAGCCTCCTGCCTCCAAATGTTGAAGTTATGGAGCCTAATGGAACAAACAAAACAGTGCACCTCAGAGGGCTATTGCTTTGGCTGGATTTTAAGGAAAAGAAAATCATTTCATGACCAGCTCAGTGTATCTCTGTCTCTGCTACCCACTGTCCAGTTCCGACCGCTGACTGAAGCTCCCATGGACACCATGATCCTGTGACACCTCTGAAACCAAGCAGTCAGGTCAAGGAGAAAAGAAATTGCAGACCCTCCTCCAAGGGAAGTCTGCAGTAGGGCTCAGTCCTGATTAAACAGCAGGAAAGGGGGATTTTTGAATAGACAATTCAAGTCTACGACAAACCAGGCAGTTTGTGTTTTGCTGTCCATGGAGATGTTTTCTTTAGAAAGAAAAACTAGACTAGTTTCTGCAGGAGACGTCGTACAGAAACATCTGCAGCTAAGATGAACGGAGCTTTCCAGCACAGGCAGGGAGTAGTTTTCATAGAATCATAGAATGTTTTGGTTTGGAGGCACCTCAAAGCCCATCCAGTTCCAACTCCCTGCCATAGGCAGGGGCACCTCCCACTGGATCAGGTTGCTCCAAGCCTCATCCAACCTGGCCTCCCACACCTCCAGGGATGGCGCATCCATGGCATTTCTGGATAACTTGGGCCAGGGTCTCCCCACCCTCACAGGAAAATATTTCTTCCTAAGATCTCATCTCAGTCTCCCCTCTTTCAGCTTAAAACTATTACCCCTCATCCTGCCCCTGCCCTCCTTGACCCAGAGCCCCTCCCCAGCTTTCCTGGAGCCCCTTTCAGTACTTGACACCGCTCTAAGATCTCCATGGAGCCTTCTCCTCCAGGCTGAACAACCCCAACTCTCTCAGCCCATCCTCATACAGGAGGTGTTCAAGCCCCTGGATCACCTCTGTGGCCTCCCCTGGACTCAGTCTAACAGATCTATGTCATTGGTTCATCCATCCATGGGATGCCAACATAGATGCTGTTAAGCAAAGAGAAAATCCTGGGAGAGCTCATGCAGGATTGCATGGGGATATCTTCACCGTCCTGCTCTAGCAGGTTCTGGTCCCACACTCCCTCCAGGGCACCACAGGGCAGGTCTTTTGCTGGAGCCACATAACAGGGTGGCGGGGCCAAGTCCACAGCCAGCGAAGGGATGAGGAGACGGGTTTTGCCTTCATCCAGCAGGATGCCCAGCCCACCATCAACACCTTCCTCTGGTGGGTACCAACATATAGAACAAATCGCTACAAGAGGATGTCTAGAGAGTGATAGCTTCACCAGAGGGACCCCCAGGCTAGGGGAGGTGTCGGCACTGCCACCACATTCCTGGAACAACCACCTCTGCCATTCCTGGGATGCCGAGCCAGCACAACTTTCATCTTTTCCCGGCTTTCCTGCTCCCTGTCTGATGTACAACTGCTCCCTCGCTACACTGGGTAAATCCCAGAGCTTGCAAACTCATCTGTTGGACCCAGCATCTTCAGGACTAGGGTGAAACAGGTTTATGCTTGCAACTCGACAGATAAAAGCCTCACAGAGGCAAGAGCAACGAGCAAAGGGAGGAAATTGCTAAGTAGATATCCTAATTAGATAAGAGTGTCATTGCTGCACAGAAATTATGTGGAAAAGGTCTGTGGAAGATAAAAAGGTGCCCCAGAGATTAGAGTATTTAGGACAAACCATGTCAGGGACTTCGAGCAGGCTTCTCAGAGAAAAGTGGGTCAGAGAGCAAAAACCACTTTAATCGTGAAGGATGGCTGGTCCTGCTCTCCTTAAACGTAATTGCTTCTATAGGGGGAGATGGGGGTAACCTTTTGCAGTCAATCAATCCAAGAAGAGCTGGGGTTTGTGCATGGTGGGTGCTTTGAGAAACCAAACAAACCTAGGCGTGATGCTCTGATAAAATCCGGCTCCCGTGCATAAAGTGAGAGCGGTATAAAAATACTGATGTTTGCAATCAATGAAGACAAAAGCTGGTATCTCCTACAAGGGCAAAGCCATCTTAGAGCACCTGTCTCATACGATGAGCAGCTGAGGGAACAGGGGTCGTTCAGCCTGGAGAAGAGGAGGCTGAGGGGAAACCTCATCACTGTCTACAACTGCCTGAAAGGAGCTTGTGGTGAGGTGGGTGCTGGCATCTTTTCCCGTGTGACAAGTGATGGGACGGCCTCCAGATGCACCGGGAGAGGTTCAGATCGGACATTGGGAAAAATTTCTTCACACAAAGGGTTCTCAGGCCCTGGCAGAGGCTGCCCAGGGAGGTGGCGGATTCTCCATCCCTGCAGGTGTTTTAAAGACGGACAGATGAGGTGCTTGAGGATCTGGTTTAGTAGTGGGCAGGGACGGTTGGGCTTGATGATCTCAAGTGTCTTTGCCAAGCTAGAAATTCTGTGATTCTGTGATGTATTGTCAAAGCAGTCTGGCTCAAAATATACCCAAAACTCAATAAATTGGGGGGAAGATGAAATATCCTTCTAGGATTTTCTTTCTGAGATGGAAGTCAGCATCAATCACAGAGAAAAGGCAGCAGTACAGAGCCCCTGTCCCAGTACAGTTATTTACAAGCCTTTCACTTTAAATTGCAGTCAGGTATTCAGGCAGGAGCTCTGTCAAAGCCATCTCCGCATTTTTAAGATTTCTGGGGGTCTGCAGCATCCTCGGATTGCAGTTTCTTTATATGCAGAGCATCACAAGACCTTGGCTCCCTCCAGCCTGGAAAGGGTCGGAGAGGTGGAGGGGAGAGTTGCTTGTGAAGGAATAACAAGGACATGAGTGCACTTTGTGCTTAAGAAGAGGATCATATTCAGCGCTGAGCACGACCCTGGGCTCACTGTTCAATAGCATCCACGGACTGTTTTTCTGGCTCACGTTACAAATACATTCATGACACGCCACAGCGTTTTACAGGCAGGAAAATCGATCTCCCTTTACAGTCCAGGGTAGCCTAGTCCTGCTGGCTTAACCCTTCACAGTTTGAAACAGAAAGAAGGATTTAGATTAGATCCTAGGGAGAATTAGATCTTAGTTCTGGGATCTTCAACATAAGAAGGAGATGGAACTGTTGGAATGGGTCCAGAGATGATCCGAGGGCTGGAGAACCTCCCATCCGAGGTCAGGCCAAGAGAGTTGGGGTTGTTCAGTCTGGAAAAGTGAAGGCTCCAAGGAGACCTTCGAGCAGCTTCCAGAACCACAAGGGGCTCCAAGAAAGCTGGGGAGGGTCTTCTTCCAAGGGCCTGGAGTGATAGGATGAGGGGAAATGGCTTTAAATTAGAAGGGGGGAGAATTAGCCAAGGCATTAGGAAGAAATTCTTCATGGTGAGGATGATGAGGCCCTGGCCCAGGTTGCCCAGAGAAGCTGTAGATGACACATCCCTGGAGGTGTTCAAGGCCAGGTTGGATGGGGCTTGGAGCAACCTGATGCAGGGGGAGGTGTCCCTGCCTATGGCAGAGGGGTTGGAACTGGATGGGCTTTAAGGCCCCTTCCAACACAAACCATCCTATGATACTGCCTTACTCTAAAATCTGATTTGCTGTCACTTCTGCAGTAAAGAATCATAGAATCGTAGAGGCCAAAGAGACTCAGTCATTCCAGTCAGAGGTTCTTTTGAAACACTTTGTGCCTGTGGACAACATTATGACTCCCTACACGTGTCCCTTGTCCTTGAAAATGGGCCACAGTTCAGACAACAACTTTTTGAAGCGATTGCTCCTACAAGAACGCTCTGTTGGCTGCCCTTGGATGTTCAACAAAATGCAGTGTGCTGCCACAGCCCAGCTGGAGAACATCATCCACACAGCACTCATCGAGGCAGATGGGAAAGATGATGGAAGTCTAGTTGTCAGATATAGACAACAGGCTTCAGAGGGATGGGTGAATAAAGAAGAGAGAAGTGAATAAACATCTTTTTTTTTCTTTTTTTTTTGGACTGCAGAGATGCGATGTGAGCCCTTTCACCTTACTCCTGACATCTCATCTGGGAAAGCCTTCAAGCTAAGAGGGTCATCCCAGACCCCCTTCCACGTGAGAATCAGTTCGGGGCATGATTGAGCTGGCTGGTCTTGGACATTTATTCGGGGTGATATGAGCTGCAGCCTAACTGTGTTCTCTGTGTTCAGCTCTGGGCTCCTCCCCACCAGAAGGATGTTGTGGCTCTGGAGCGAGTGCGGAGAAGAGCAACGAAGCTGGGGAAGGGGCTGGAGAACAAGGGTCAGGAGGAGCGGCTGAGAGAGCTGGGGGGGTTCAGCCTGGAGAAGAGGAGGCTGAGGGGAGACCTCATCGCTCTCTGCAACTCCCTGAGAGGAGGTTGTGGAGAGCAGGGAGCTGGGCTCTTCTCCCAAGGGACAGGGGACAGGACGAGAGGGAATGGCCTCAAGCTTCTCCAGGGGAGGTTCAGGCTGGACATCAGGAAAAAATCTTCCCAGGAAAGGGTGGTTGGTCCCGGGCAAAGGCTGCCCAGGGAGGGCATTGAGTCCCCTTCCCTGGAGGGGTTTAAGGGCCGGGTGGACGAGGTGCTGAGGGACACAGGTCAGTGACTGATGGGAATGGTTGGACTTGATGATCCGGTGGGTCCTTTCCAACCTGGTGATTCTGTGATTCTATGATATGAACAATAAAATAGATCAGCAAATATCATGAGGGAGGGTGAACACAAGGAAGACGAATGAATATAATAAAAATAGAGAAATAATAAAGTGAGCACTTCTACCGACCTCAAAAGCAAAGAAAATGAAAGGATAGCACAAAGAGGTCCAAAATGTTGGCCAGTCTCCTCTGAATCCTATGTCCTGTGGATAATCCTCCATCAGCTAGACTTGCCCTTCCCTGTTCATTAATCCCAGCAGCGCTCTGATTAAAATGCATAAAGATTTCTTTAACTGGCATCAGACCTTCATTAAGGTCCCCAAAGCTGAGGCTGAAGAATGGCACCTACTGACTCATTCCCTGCTGCTTCCATGACAGATTCGAAATGACAAACTGTTCTTCATTTTCCGCAAGAAAACGGATAACATGCCACATACAAATTCTGAAATGATCGGGAGCTTATTGGGATAATGAAGGACAACGTGCTTAGTTCGGATGCTGAAAACCAGTGACGAAATGCAGAGGTAGAAAACACAAAAGCCACTTCTATTTTGAATTGATGGATTGCAACTCGGTTCATCTAAGACTGATTTTCTTCAGTGGCAAAGGCACAGTATCCTGAGTAAATTGTTATCATCTTTGCTATAAAGGTGTTTTTCAAGAGTAGGGAAGGTTTAAGTAGCTGTCTAGATAAATAAATGAGAGGACAGGGAAGAAACTATGCTTGAAAGTCCATGTCGCCTTTGCAGCACTTTAAAACGTGAAGAGAAAACTCAGTAGCATTGGGGTTAGGACTCCTGGTAGAGAAACAAAGAGGAAAAGGGTTAAATACAGAAACAAAAGGCTTGAAAATCAGCTGAAATACAAGTGTTCTAGGCAATCCGATTAACCAAAGTAAAGTCACGGCAAAGATGAAGCCATCCATTGGCATCCCAGGTAGTCAGGAGGTAAATGCTCCTTTTCATAGAATCATAGAATGGTTTGGGTTAGAAGGGACCTTAAAGATCATCCAGTTCCAAGCCTTCCACTGAATCATGTTCCTCAAAGCCCCATCCAACCTGGCCTTGAACATGACCAGGGATGGGGCAGCCACCACTGCTCTGGGCAACCTGGGCCAGGGTCTCACAGCCTGCACAAGGAAAAATTTCTTCCTAAAATCTCAATGTCCCCTCTTTCAGCTGAAAACTGTTCTTCCTCATCCCATCCCTGCAATCCCTGAGCAAGAGGCCCTCCCCAGCTTTTCTGGAGCCCTTTTCAGTACTGGAAGCTGCTCTCAGGTCTCCCTGCAGCCTTCTCTTCTCAACACTCTCAACCTAGACTCATAGAAGAGGTGCTCCAGCCCTCCAATCATCTTCATAGCCTTCCTCTGAACTCACTCCAACAGATCCATGTCCTTCCTGTGTTGAGGATTCCAGAACTGGGCTCCAGCTGGGTCTCACAAGGGCAGAATCTCCTCCTTAAACTGCTGGTTACAATTCTTTTGCTATAGTCCAGGATATGGTTGGTGTCCTGGGCTGCTAACACGCTTGGCCAGCTCATGTTGAGCTTCTCACCCACCAGCACCCACAAGTCCTTCTTTTCAGGGCTGCTCTCAATCCATTTTCTCCGTAGTCTTTACCCAATCCCACTTGCTCCTCTAAAATCCACAAGATGCTACAAGAAGGGAGCTGCAGGGAAGAAGATTCCAAATGAAAAGCACAAGAAAAAATAACGAATGAGTAGAAGTTCAGCGTGTAGCTGTCTCATCAAGGACGTACGTGGTGTTAGACCCGTCTTGCACGACCACACTCATAAATATCCCTTTTCATCCTGGCCTGGAAAGCCATGGAAGACCCAACCGCATCTTCCAGGTGCCAGGACGGGCAGCAGGCATTGGTATGAAGCTATGAAGCACAAAGATTTGCCAAGGAGTCTGGGATTTGTGGAGAGGAGGCAGTGGAAAAGAAGACGAGATAGCCTTGTGCAAGGGGAAGAAGAATGTAATTAAGAAATAAAAAGCCACCAATGGAAATCGAGGGGAATGTTTAAAAACTAAAAAAAAAAATGGAGGGGAAAAATAATCAAAAGGCCTAAATATCCCCGGGTTGGTTGAGAAATTCAGTATAAAGGCAGCCTTTTTGGGACAGAAAGACAAAGTGCTACCTTTTCTGGAATTCAAGGATACAGACGTCTCTTTTTTGGGAATTGTTTACACCTGGACACCAGGGAGTGGACTGAACAGCCAAAAAAGACTGAGGTAACGTCAAAAAAATCCGTGTTGGGACTGCGGGTTTTGTTTTATATTATTTGTTTATTTAAATAGGGTTTTTTTTTTCCAAATGAAGCAGCTAGTGTTTGAAGAGATTGAACTTGGTGGGATCAAGGTACATTTTTAGGTTAGCGGTAGCGCAATTTATCATTTTTAAGACAAATTTGATTACCCTGATGGGAATTCATGTCTTCAGGGAAAGCTGCCCAGTTGTCATATTAATCATTGCTTTTAGTATTTTCATTAGGGCTTGGGTTCTGGTTTAGTATGGGATATTCATTTTTTTTCCCCCCTTTTAATTTAGTTTTCAGTAGCCCCAGGGCTTTGGCCTAGTAACCTTTGCAGAGTGTTTTTCCTTCAGTCCGTTTCCAACCTATGAGTTTTAGGAAGGCAGTTAATTCGTGCTGCAGCCACAGCTGATGATCTGAGACTCCTTCCACTGGTGGCGAACCGATGTTCAGGGATTCTTTCTCGCTATAAGAAGAAATAAATAAAAGAATCACAGAGCGAAAACCAACATTTATGGTTTCAATTACAGAGGATATCATGCTGATGGTTGGAGTCAATGATCTGGTGGGTCTTTTCCAACCTGGTGATTCTATGATGCTATGATGTTCTTCCAGAGGTTCTATGGGCCACTATTGCTGTCTTCTCCTATTACAGCAACAAATAAATCATCGAATGGGTTGATTTGGAAGGGACCTCAAAGCCCATCCAGTTCCAACCTCTGCCACGGGCAGGGACACCTCCCAGTGAATCAGGTTGCTCCAAGCCTCATCCAACCTGGCCTTCAACTTCTCCAGGGACGGGGAAGACACAATTTCTCTGGATAATAGGGCCGGTGCCTCCTCACCCTCAAAGTAAAATATTTTTTCCTAATATCTCATCTCAATCTCCCCACTTTCAGCTTTAAATTGATTACCTTGCCCTATCCTCGCTCTTTGCTGGAGCATTTTTCAATCCTGGAAGCGGCTCTAAGAGCTTTCTCTTCTCCAGGCTGAATAATCCCAACTCTCTCAGCCTGTCCTCATCCAGGATGTGCTTCAACCCTTGGATCATCTTTGTGGCTGCCCCATCCCTGGAGGTGTTCAAGGCTGGATGGAGCTCTGAGCATCCTGATCCAGTGGGAGGTGTCCCTGTCCATGACAGTGTGGGTGGAACAGGTTGGGTTTGAAAGTCCCTTCCAACCCAAAGCATTCAGTGATTCTATGATCTGAGGAATAAAAATGTTTTAGGTAAGAGTTTTACAGCTAGAGCATCAGCAGCTTTAGTGAAATCACAATATATTGTAGGAATGCTGGAAAACTCCACCAAGAAAACACTGAAACAAATTGTGTTGATTTTGCTGTTTTGTTGCAATGACATTTAAATACTTTTTTTTTTTATCAGAAATTGCATTTATCCCCTTTATCTCTCAGCTTTTTACTTGTATTTTACCAGCTGCTGCTTTCAAAATCATGCTGCCCAAGGCCCCGTCCAGCCACACCTTAAACACCTCCAGGGATGGGGCATCTACAACGTCCCTGGGCAACTTGTTCCAGTTCCTCACCACTGTCACGGTGAAGAAATTCCTCCTTCCATCCAGTCTAACTCTGCCCTTCTCCAGTTTATCCCCATTGCCCCATATCCTATCACCACAAGCCTTTGGGAACAGCCCCTCCCCAGCTTTCTTGGAGCCCCTTCAGGTTCTGGAAGGTCACTAGAAGGTCTCCTCAGAGCCTTTTCTTCTCCAGGCTGAACAAGCCCAACTCTCTCAGCCTGGCCTCGGACGGGAGGTTCTCCAGCCCTCGCATCATCCTCGGAGCCTCCTCTGGCCCCGTTCCAACAGCTCCATCTCCTTTTTCTGCTGAGGGTTCCAGCCCTGGCCCCAACCCTCCAGCTGAGGTCTCACAAGAGAGGAATAGAGGGGCAGAATCAGAATCAGAATCTAGAGGAATTTGCAATATTGTAGACAAGGGGAATAAAAGAAGTACTAAATCTGTCATAATTGCCTTAAGTCTCATTAATATCTGAAATACAAGAAACAGTTAAGAACTGCTGCAGTCAGTACGAGTTGAGCTCCATACCACTTGCAGGTTTTGATGGGCTCCAGGGAGACCTGTAACCACCAAAAAAACAAAAAAACCCAATTTTGAAGCACTGAGTTTAGGATGCAGCTGCTTTGGGGTCTCTTAGGGATAGGAAAGGAGCCCCTGTGGGATTCCCTCTCTCCCTCTATTGCCAACACTACAGCAGGGTCAGACCCATGGGAAAAAATGAGCACAAGGCAAAGGGCTGGAAGGAGTGACAGCTTTCTGGCTCTGCACATCACAATCTCATCCTCGCATGTCCCCAATCCTAAAAGCTGCAGAGAAAAACTTGGCCCTGGACTCGTAATGCCTAAATTCCAGTGCTGGGCAGAGACTGGGTCAAGAGGGGAGAGCAGAGAACAACAAAACCTCGTTCCAGACCAATACATCATAGAATTCTAGAACGGTTTGGGTTGGAAAGGACCTTAAAGATCATCTAATTCCAACCCCCCTCCTATACACATGGACACCTCCCACTGAATCAAGTTACTCAAATCCACATCCAACCTGGCCTTGAACAACCTCTAGGGATGGGACATCCACGACTTCTCTGGGCAACTTGGGCCTCACCAGTCTCACAGGAAAATATTTCTCCCTAAAATCTAATCTTAATCTCCCCTCTTTCAGCTGGAATCCATTTCCCTCTTTTCCTATCCCTCCACTCCCTGATCAAGAGCCCCTCCTCATTTTCCTTGCAGGTCCCTTTTCAGTACTGGAAGGCTGCTATGCTCCATCCCTGTGGTCCAGAGAGAATCACACCTGATGGTGAATCAGATCTTACAATAAGGAGAATCATGCTTTTTGGAAGAGCTGGATCCTCTGTCATGGTGGCAGAAGGAGCCTGAGTTAAGGAGGTTTCTGACTTGAGCATCTCCATTGAGTATTAAGAACAGCAGGAGGTGAATATCCAGCTGCCACGGGAGGGATCGACAGTGCCACGGTGTCAGCTGGTTCCTTCTCTCACGCTTCACCTCTCCTCCTTGAAATGAGAACAGGAAAACAGTCACCGGTTAAATCGTGGACGTATTTAAAAGAAATTAGAGGAAATGGACCCACATCCTGTGGAATTCACCGCTGCCAAAGCCTGCGAAGTCGAGTCCCGTGGCCAGATTTAGAAAAGGAGTGAAGAATTTAATGGCCAATTTAATGGCCAAGCAAAAACGCCAGCGTGTGCCCCACAGTCCATAATAGTGAGGCTTATGTTTCTGCTTGAATAGCTGAAAGCGCCTCTGTGACACAGGGCAGGAATGCACGAGGCAACCCCCTAAATGTCTCAGTTGTGTTTTTAGACGCACAAATATAATTAGCACTACAAGTATAGCAACAAGGGCACCCAGGAGTCCCGGGGGAGGCCAACCCATCCAAGGATTTAGAGAGGCAAAATCTGTCACCCCATCCAAAGCTGCTTAATGTTAAGCTCTAAATGGTCTAAATTTAATCCCTGGTCCAGCCCAGTTTGTCCCAGAGAAGCAAATTAGAAGTTTCTACCCCTGTGTGTTGAACCGATGACTTTGTGCAATGAAGAGCCCAAGGGAACAAAAAGTGTGAACATAGAATGAAAGAATATCCTGAGCTGGAAGGACACAGATCATCGAGTCCAACTCCTGTCCCTATATAGGACAACCCCAACATTCACACCATGTTTCAGCGAGTGCGATACAACATCTGAGAGCGTTGGCCAAATGTTTCTTCAATATTTTCAGGCTTGGTGCCATGGCTGCGTCCCTGGGGAGCTGTTTCAGTGCTCCACCACCCTCTAGGGAAGAATCTTTTCCTAATATCAACCTAACCCACCCCCGGCACAACTTCCTACCATTCCCTCAGGTCCTATCATTGGTCACCAGAGAGAAGAGATCAGCACCTTCTCCTCCGCCCATTGCGAGGAAGCTGTGGACTACGATGAGATCTCCCCTCAGCCTCCTCTTCTCTAGGCTGAACAGACCAAGTGACTTTGTCCACTCCTCACTTAAAAACTTCCAGGGATGGGGATTCCATCCCTGCCCTGGGCAGCCTCTGCCAGTGCTTCACCATTTTTTTCAGGAAAGAAGTGGTTCCTAATATCCAATCTAAACCATCCCGGGAACAATTTGAGCACATCTCCTCTCCTCCTACCCCTTGTTACTTGGGAGAAGAGCCCAGCACCCACATCATCACAACCTCCTTTCTGGGAGCTGCAGAGCACGATGAGGTCTCCCCTCAGCCTCCTCTTCTCCAGGATCAACAGCCCCAGGGCCCTCAGCTGATCCCAAAACCCTTGTCCTCCAACCCCTTCCCCAGCTCTGTTCCCTTCTCTGGATCTGCTCCAGGACCTCGATGTCCTTCTTGGCCCAAAACTGACCCCAGGATTCGAGCTGTGGCCTCACCATCACAGAGTCCAGGTGGACAATCCCTTCCCTGCTGCTGCTGGCCACCCCAGGGCTGAGCCAAGCCAGGATGCTGGTGGCCTTCTTGGCCACCTGGGCTCATATTCAGCTGCTGTCGACCAGCACCTCCAAGTTCTTCTCCTCCAGGCAGCTTTCCAGCCCCTCTTCCCCAAGCCTGAGATAGCGACACATCGTACAGCCAGTCCTTTCTAGGGTAGCTTCAAAGACTTTTAATAATGTTGGAACAGAACTGTCCATGCAAAAAAAATGGTCTTTTTTTTATCCTCTGACACCTTGATTTGAAATCCCAGCATGGATTTAGAGGAGCAAAAGCAAGAAAAAATAGCAAGAAGGAAGTTTTCATTAAAGAATCCCATATCGCACCAGGCAGTAATTTTCCTCCCCACCGTTAGCTTTATGGTTTTCCTTTCCATTTCTTCTCACTGAAGCTGCCCACAGGTCTGGGACGTGCTTCATTAGCTGCAACCACCTATTAACACCATGCTGCCTGCTCAATCAAATTACATTCTCCGGGTTTTGTGGTGAAAGCAGCAAAATTTATGCTGTTTTCATCTCTTCTACAATGACCAAATCCCAGTTTTAGAAAAGCCAGGCTCTGACGTTCAGAGCAGAGCCACAAGAAGAGGCGGTGCTGTGACACAGATCCCAGATGGGGAACAACAACATGAGCAGGCACTTTTCATAGAATCATAGAACCATGGAATCATTGAATCACCAGGTTGGAAGAGACCCACTGGATCATTGAGTCCAACCATTCCAATCAATCACTAGCCCATGTCCCTCAGCACCTCGTCCACTCATCCCTTTAACCCCTCCAGGGAAGGGGACTCAACCCCCTCCCTGGGCAGCCTCTGCCACTGCCCAATGACCTTTTCCATGAAATATTTTTTCCTTATGTCCAGCATGACCCTCCCCAGACGAAGGGGATGAAGTTCTCAGTGGAAGACTTGAAGTCTCTTGATGCAAGGAAGACTGTGACTTTCTACTGTCAGAATCATAGAACAGTTTGAATTGGAAGGGACCTCAAAGCCAATACAGTTCCAAACCCTCTGACATGGGCAGGGACACCTCCCACTGGATCAAGTTGCTCAAAGCCCCATCCAACACAACTTTCAACACCTCCAGAGATGGGGTAGCCACCACTTCTCTGGGCAACTTTGGCCACTGTCTCACAACCTGCACAAGAAAAAAATTCCTTCATAAATCTTACCTCAATCTTCCCTTTTTTCAGCTGCAAACCATTCCCCCTCATCCTATCCCTGTACTCCCTGATCAAGAGCCCCTCCCCAGCTTTCATGGAGCCCCTTCCTGGGGTGGAAGCTGCTCTAAGGCCTTCCCGGAACCTTCTCTTCGCCAGGCTGAACAACCCCAACTCTCTCAGGCTGTCCTCATCCAGGAGGTTCTCCAGCCCTTCAATCATCTTTGTGGCTTCCTCTAGACTTGCTCCAACAGATTCATCTCCTTCCTCTGCCGAGGACTCCAGTACCAAACGCAGAACTCCAGGTGAGGTCTCATGAGAGCAGGGTAGAGAGATGCCAAGATTTTTTTTTCAGATTGCCCAAAGCGTGAACTAGAAAGGAACTGAACCTCCACCTTAAAATGTCTAGAAATAACCAGAAATAAAACCAAAGGAGGAGAACAGTAAAAGCACTCGGCCACATTGCCACGTGCTGTAACTTTTAGCTCTAGCAGAGTTCCTGGAGTCCCATCAGCCAGCACCAGCTGGGAATTTGACCCAACACAGAGCCCAGATGTTACCCTTCTTGCCCAAAGACCAACGTAGCAGCAGGAGATAAAAGCTGGATTGCTTGGGCTATTTCAGCCAGATTTCCAACCAAACCTCGGTGATCCTGCTTTCAGGATCCAGCCCACATTGGAGCAAACAGAGAGATTATCTAACCATGGAAAACTTTCCTATTTCCAGAACATAATGTCATAGAAAAAGATGACATTCAGAATAACGTCTGGTTGTCCTATGTCTGTTCTGTCAGTGCTGGACCAGAGGCTTCTCATAAAATCCAAGTGCTACTCATGCCTCACTGAAGGTTTATGCACAACTTAAATGCTCGATTTCTTTCAGGCAAGCGACGTGATTCCAGTATCACTTGAGGACTAATTTGCAAGTGCTGGCATGTTCCATATCTGATCATAGAATGAATTATAGAATCATAGGATGCTTTGGTTGGTAGGGATAATAAAGACCATTAAAGTTCCAACCCCCTGCCATGGACAGGGACACCTCCCATTGGATCAGCCCCATCCAACCTGGTCTTCAACACCTCCAGGGATGAAGCAGCTACAACTTTCCTGAGAAACATGTGTCACTGCCTCACCAATTTCATTGTTAAGAATTTCTTCCTAATGCCTAGTCTAAATCTTCCCCCCCCTGCAATTTAGAGCCATATCTGGGCTGTTTTTATTAGCTGCATGCTTGTGAAAGTGAGATCAGAAATTGAAATGTCATCTGCTACTTGATACCAATTACCAACTTTCTTGACATTTATCTTCCTCGTAATGCATTTCATATGACTATGAAAAATTGCAAGAAAGCATCCACTTTGTTGTTTAATAAACTGAACAGGCTTTGTTATTCTCATTTTTCCTAGGATAAGTCCTTTCGGCAGTTTCTTCCATGGTTTCCTTCCAAATTGCTGACGCTTTTCTGGTATTAAGATCTCCATACGTCGTTTTTCCTACCGTGGATCTGCCTGGAGGGCTTCCTCACTCAGCAGTGTTGATACGTGCATGAACTCCAAAACCGTCCTGAAATTTATGGCTCACATGGTATTGTAGTGTTGTATCTAATAAATCACGCATCACCTTTTAGAATCATAGAATGGGTTGGGTTGGAAGGGACCTTAGAGCCCATCCAGTTTCAACTCCCTGCTTTGGGAAGGGTCACCCCCTACTAGATAAAGCTGCTCAAGGCCCCATCCAACCTGGCCTTGAACATTTCTAGGGTTCGGGTATCCACATTTCTGTTTTCTAGGGTGCTTCATAATTCAGAAGAACAACAACGATGGATCTGAAAATATGTTGATAGGACCTCTCAGAGCCTGAGCCCCACAGAGGTATTTCCCAAACTGTCCAAATGAGCTTCCAGTACCTGAAGGGGCTACAAGAAAGCTGGAAAGGGACTGTTCCCAAAAGCTTGTGGTGATAGGATGAGGGGCAATGGGGATAAACTGGAGAGGGGCAGAGTTAAACTAGACAGAAGGAGGAATCTCTTCACTATGAGAGTGATGAGGCACTGGAGCAGGTTGCCCAGGGAAGCTGCGGCTGCCCCATCCCTGGAGACGTTGAAGGCCAGGTTAGATGGGATCTAATGGGATCCAGTGGGAGGTGTCCCTGCCCATGATAGGGAGTTGGAACTGGATGATATCTAAGGTCCCTTCCAACCCAAACTATTCTATAATTCTATGATTCTAAGCTCACGGTATCTGGAGAATCACTTATCCTGAAAGACATAAGCTACATCAATAATGTGCATCTCGACTGTCCTTCCCACGTCACAGATGTAGGCTGGGAATACCCAGCTGTTGCATTAACAAGGATCTTAACATCTCAAAACTGAAAGGTGAGAGACATAGCTCCCTTCTGGTCTTCAGATATAAGCTCTGAGTATTGAGTATGGCCCATACGCATTACTATAGCCATAATCAGAGATCTCCTGTCCACAGAACAGCTTTTGATGCAGAGATTTGGTACGCAGCAGATTCGAAGATGACAATTCCTGCCTTGGTTTCCTGCCCAAAGCCAAAGGTGATCAGACAGTGACACCCTGCTGAGATTCAAGCCATGCACACAACTCCATCCTTCACGGTACTTCTTCTGGGGCTGTGATACAGCTGGGACTCAGAGCTCAGCAGCTTTGTGGTTGATCCTCTAGATCTGTAGCACCAAAAGCCAAAGCGTGAGCAAGAGGAGCAGAGGAAATTAAGATGGTTCTGATCCTCAGAACATCTCACAGGGGAAAAAAAAGTTGGAAAGAAGATAGCAGTAAAGAAGTAATAACAAAAATAATTCTTCTAGGTCCTGTGTGGAAGTTGTTAAAGTACAACCAAACCTACTGCCGCTGAAGACTGGAAGAGCCCTAAACAAAGAGAAAGCTAAAAGGCAAATAAATCCATAAGCAGAATATTTAACTGGTATATCCAGAGTATTCATTCAAGCCAAAGGACTATCCTAGAGAGTCTGTGTTAGCCAAGCAACGTCAGAAGAAAGCACATAAGGTATCACATAAAAACAGACTGGAGGGGGAACACAAAGAACAAGTGGGGCATGAAGGCAACCAGCCAAACCAAGATGTGTATCACAAAGAGGAAACCAACAGATTGGGACAAAAGGAAGAGAATCCTCACAAGTCACCAGAACTGTAAAATCTCAGGGTTTTCATTAGCAGGTCAAGGTGTTCCCAGCCTCAGAGAGCCCACGAGTGGACTGGTCCTCCAGTGGTGGCCTTGGCTGCAGCTTCTTCTACAATATTGAAGAGGTTCTGAGAGGTGGCGAAGGCAAAACCGTGGCCCGTGGTTGAGTACAAGCCATACCACGCAAGCCAGGGTGCAAAGGCAGATGCTTCACTATCAGAAGCTCTGCTCTCAGCACAGATCTACGGAAGAGCTCAGGGCTTGTACTAGGAGTGGCCACCTCCTCAATTCCATCTCAAAATCCTCATATGGCCAAGAGAAACCTGCAAAGCTGGGCTGGGCTAGCATTGATCCTGCAGACAGGCAGTGGTGGTAGCACAAGCCCCCCTGAAAGGACCATCCCATCATCAGTCACATAAATATGAGGCATCCAACTCAAGACCATCAATTAAATACTTGGGCTTTACTGCATTTGAGTCTCCACCACTGAAATAAAAGAAAAATGTCCCATAAACTGGATCAGGATCAGACGAAACACCAGTAGACTTAAGAGAGTCTTTGTCATCCTGAATGTATACAAGAAACAGAGTTCATCTTATTTTTATTCATCTGACAGCAAGCAATTTTTTCCAAATGGATGGATAGCTGTCACAATCCTAAATTAATTCACAACGCATGATCTATAAAACCAGGCAGATAAATCAGTCAGGAGTGCTAGCCACGGTCTCAAGGGAAAGAGAAATGAATCCACAATATTTATTTCATTGATGAGTTCTGAGATTCAGTGAAACTAAGGATAGCCAAAAAACCACCATCCAGGCAGCTAAATAAATATATTCTTCCTTTTCCATTTTCTAAAATTCAGATGGGGGGGTTGTTTCCTTTGTGACCTTGTTCATTTATCATTAAAAGTTGCTGCCAATCATGGAAACATCTTGCAAATTCTGAACGTTTACTGGATTTGAAAGGGTCTCAAAATCAGAGACGTTTACAACGTGCCAGAATGAAGCCGACTTTGCAAAGTGAAGAAAATTACTCACCAATGAGATTTTCCTGTTTTTATGAGCATCAGGTTGGTGAGAGATATGGGAGGTGGGTCGTCACCTACTCCTCAGTACCTTTATACTGATGTGGTGATGAGTTGCTGAGAGGTTTCAGTGTGTGCTGTCTCAGCACAGATCCTGACGTGGATCCAAAGCTACCTTCCATGGATCCCCTTCAAGCCTTCACCCACCTGGGGCTCAGGACAGTCGCATGGTGCCTCCAAGACTGGTCTCTCTGAGCTGTTGCGCGACAGCCATGGAAATCAGAATGGCCAAATTCAATTCCTTACCGTGTTTGTTCCTGTCTCAGCAGGAGAAAGAGTTGAACTGTTGGAGTTTTCCATTCCTGAAGAGGTCAAAAAGCTCTGCTGAGACATCTGAGTAGCGTTGTTTGAAGGGGAAAACCATAATTCTCTGGATCAGTCTGAACTCTTGGTGTAAACGACAAGTCTTTTACTTCACAAAGGCTGGGGGCTGTTTTCAACCTCAGAGATGAGGGATTTCAAGTTGAGTTGGCTTGGATTTTTGTCATTGTCATTCTCATAATAAATTATAGCATCTCAGCCAGAGAAGAGACCGCAGTCTATCGTGGATGACATAGTCTGGTCAGAGTCCATCCAAGAGAAGAGGAGATGAGCCATGGAAGTGACAGCTCCAAGAAGCACCAATGCAGATCGACCCAAAATTGTGTCGCTTTGCTTCCAGGAGGCAAGGAAAAAAGGAAAGGGCAAAGGGATTTGGTGAAAGCAGCACTTCATCAAAATATGTTTGGATAGAAAATATCCAGTGTTTGTGTATAACCGGCAATACCCATGGAGACGCTTGTCCCAGCGTTAGGATGAAACGCTTGTCACTGCCTGCTGAAAGCCAATTAAAACGGAGGCACAGAGCTTCAGTTCTGATGTTCCAAAAATACGGGCCACAAGTCAAAACCAGCCCTGGTCACCCTCCTTATGCTGCGGTCGTGGAAAAAGCAGACGGGAATTTGGAAGTGAGCAGGAACGACTTTCCCTCATGTGTTGACCTTAAAGATCATCCGATTCCAACCTCCTGCCATGGGCAGGGACACCTCCCACTGGATCAGGGGCTCCATGCCCCATCCAACGTGGCCTTCAACACCTCCAGGGATGGGGGAGCCACAGCTTCCCTGGGTAACCTGGGCCAGGGTCCCCCAACCCTCTCAGGAAGACATTTCTTCCTAAGATCTCATCTCAATCTCCTCTCTTTCAGCTTCAAACTCTATTTGCCCTATTCCTTCAGTCCCTGATCGAGAACCCCTCCCAGCTTTCCTAGAGCCCCTACGAGTACTGGAAGCTGCTCTGATGTCTCCCCAGAGCCTTCTCTTCTCCAGGTTGAAAAACCCAAATTCTCTCAGCCCGATTCCTTCCTATCTTCTCTTTCTCTTTGGATAACAAGGGATGGGAAGCTGAGAGTTCTAGCCCAGGTCTCAGCTCTGCCAGAGGATTCCTGGTTGATCTCCAGCCAACTGCATGTCACTACGTCTTCAGTCAAGAAGAGATGAGTCTGACACAATGAGTCACAGGAGCAAGAATGCTCTTTTTGATTGATATCTGGGTAGAGACTCACTACAGGAGCCATCTCCTACACCAACAAACCCTAGAGCTCCTGAGCCTGCCTGAAATCCCCTCTGTGGGATCCCAAATGTCTGCCTTCAGCTACCAACTATAACAAAAGCCAAGCTTAGGAAGCAAAGTAGTTTTGCTAAGCAAAAACGGAGTCAAACCAGTTATTGGATTAACCTTTCAGGTCAAGCCACAGAACTAGAAGAAGCAGAGACAATAGGTCAACAGCAGATTGAGCGATCAACAGTCACGGACAGGAGAAGCTCAGGTGATGGTCGTTCACATAAACCATTAATTATAGCTAAGCAACAGCTGCCAAGTGACCTCTCCAGTTCAAATCTGTACGTGCTGCATCTGAGAAGCAAAGGACTGGCTTATCTTCACTTTGCATCATCTGTGTCTCTGACAGCACAGGCCCTGGGACAAATTTCTTGTCTAACTGCTGTTTGAACTACATCCTGAGGTAAGTGGGTGGCTTAATAGTTTAATTGGGTTGTGGTTTCAGAGTATTAAAATAATGAGCAGCCACCCTGTGCAGCTCCAAAAGCCTGAATCTCTTTGGTAGTTAACAAATTCCGACAAAGACCACATTTAAATTGGACCTAGTTATGCAGAACCTCATATGGAGATCCCTTTAGTCAATAAATCTGGACCAGGGGTCCTCTAAGAAGAGAAAGGTCACATCAGTGTGATTTAAATGAACGTGGTCCAAGCCCAAGAGGTGGGATGCTGCAAGCAGTTCTTCCAGTCATGAAAATCTGGAAACCTCCCTTGCTTGATTAGGACAAAAATGCTCTGGATACTTCAGAAAGGTCAAGAGCTTTGCTAATCTTCCACCTTTTTATGGCAAGAAGAGAGGAACCATATGCAGCTCCTCTTGTGTGTCCTTCCTGCATCGAATGCAAAGGGAATCTCTCCTGGCAAGGAGATTTCTTGCCTGTACAAATTGCAGGGAAATGAGAAAGGGAGCAAATTTCAGAGTGTCTGCAGACCAAGCGTTTGATGCCCTGCTCCAACAGGACCTCGCTACTCATCCGAGGCCATCAGCAATGCAAGTAGTGAGGTGGCTGGAGCCCCCGAGCCTTGCAAACAGAGTTTCTCAATCCCGACTCGGAATGAAAGGGAGGAGGGAAGCAGAACGAAAATAAATAATTTCTGGCTCCTCTGAATCAAAGCCTGTTACAATCAAAACAGCCCTTCGTCTGCAGCCAGTGCCCTGGGGCCTCGTTCATCAAAAATTATACGTGTGCTAGAAGCCACAGGGAAAGTCTCCTCAACAGAGAAGACTCTCCTGGTGTCAAAGGGAGCTGGGGAATGCTTTTAATCCTCTATCTCTGTCCCAGGCTCTCCTGGAGCTTGTGTGGAGTCTTTGTTCAGTGTCCAACCCAGAGTGGGTTAATCCTTCAGCTCTTGCTGCACAGCTCGTAGCACCCGCTGCCCATGGGAACGACCGGCTGCCCGAAGGGAAAGGAGTACAAGGAAATGAGGATTTGGGGGATAAATTGAAATGGGAAGTGGACAAGAGAGCATTGAAGGAGGCTGGCTGGAGAAACCCTCTACACAAACGCAAGCAGGGAGCCCTGATTTGGGGGTTTTTTTGTAGAGTGGCAGAGCGCTACCAAATTCAGGGGAATTATTACTGATTTATAGCAATATAAATGAGATTGGAAGCAGGTCCTCGGCTCTCAGGAAGCTCATGCATCTGCGTCATCCATCTATGTGGGTGTGTGCATACACATATATACACACATGTATTTATGCGCAGAACACAACTGTTAAAATGAGAAATCAGAAATGGAATCATAGGATTATTAAATTTGGAAAAAAACTCTAAGCTCATCAAGTCCAACCATCAGTTCAACTCCACAGTGCCTGCTAAACTATGTCCCCAGGTGTCACATCTACATGCTTTTTGAACCCCTCCAGAGATGGAGATTCCACCACTGTCCTGGGCAGCCTCTGCCAGTTCTTCACTACCATTTCAGTGAAGAAAGTTTCCCTGATATCCAATCTCAACCTCCTCTGGCTCAACTGGAGCCATTTCTTCTTGCCTTATCACTTGTTACTTGAGAGAAAAAACCAGCACCCACTTCACTTCAACCTCCTTTCAGGGAGCTGAAGAAAGCAATAAGGTCTCCCCTCAGCCTCCTCTTTTCCAAGTCCCAGTATAAGAGGTTGAAAGTGTCTGGGATTATAGATCTAGGCTTAATATCCGGACTAGATGGATAGGAATGGATAGACCAGACTTGGCTATTTGTGATTTCAACTTCCCTTTTCATTTGTACCTTGTGTTGCAAATATAAAGGCAGAATTTTTCAGAGCCTGGATATAGCCAAGGTCGTATCACCTTGCGTAGAGACTGTTTGGCTTCAATGGACAAGTCACGTTCTGCGTCATCTCTCTCTTTCTTAGCCCCTCCTATAACTCTACAAAGGTTCGGTCAGACCCTTAATTCATAGTATCACTGAATCATGGAGTGGTTAGGGCTGGAAGGGACCTCAAAGACCATCCATTTCCAACTCTCTTGCTATGGGTAGAGACATCCGCCACTGGATCAGGTTGCTCAAAGCCCCATCCAAACTGGCCTTAGACACCTCCAGGGATGGAGCAACCACAATTTCTCTGGGGAACCTGGGCCAGGGCCTCACCACCCTCGATTGCTTCGGAGGGGATAGTGTAAGCAAAGAAGCATGACACAACAAGTAGTGAAAAGGACCTAAAGGTGTCCAGAGATGCCTTCTAACCCCAGTTAAACTGTGATTTTACATCTAAGCCAAAGCCACGAGTGATACCACAGCACCCAAGAGACAGGGCATCACCTGTGCAGAAACTCTAAAGAAGTGGACAAGACCCATTTTCTCTTGGATTCCCCAGCAACGAGGACATTCAAAAAGAGTCAGCTTGGCATTAATATCGTGATCTAGAAGCAAAAATGCCATAAAAAGAGAAGCTGAAAACAAGTGAGGTGGGAACTGGAGACTGAATAACCTTTAAATCAGTTACAATAGTCCTCTTTGTCTTGCAGCTGGAGCCTGGCCAGCAAGGTCATGAACAAGGAACTGCTCATTCCCTGTGTGACATATATTAGTTCATTACTTGGTTTTATTTAACGTGGCAATAAATTCATGGATCCTACATAACTGGAATGGTCTGGGGTCTTGCTTATTAGTGTAATGTGAAGAACCAGATCTAGTCAGATGTCTCGCGTGTAGTCAATAGAGACAGAGACTTTCAAACAATGATCCAGCCCTGAGAAGGTATGAAATTCTTATGAGATGAACCTTTCCATCTCATAAGAAATGGAAAGGTTCATCCTTGGCTTTTATTTGGCTAAAATTAGGAGTGGGACCCAAACCAGGACAATAAGTCTGGTGCATCACCACATTTGTCTCAAGCTTGTGAGTGAAGGTTGTCACACGTTGCCCAATGCTGTGGGCAGGTGAAGTCTCCTTTGAAGGCAAGGAAGGAAAATTGACTTTGGAGTCAGTAAAATTTAAAATATTTTGAGTCGTACTAATATGATTTGGGATATGTGCTGTAAAGGATTTGTGTTCATTGATATAACTGTTGGACACTCCAGTTTTTCTGTGGTGTCTCAACAGGTACAGGACTTCCAAAGCTTGGTGCATGTCACGTTAGGAGAGAGACTGTAGAGTTATAGAATCATAAAACGGTTTGGGTTGGAAAGGGTCTTAAAGATCATCCAGTTCCAAACCCTCTGACATGGCCACCTTCCATCGGATCAGGTCGCTCAAAGCCTCCTCTAACCTGCTGGCCTTGAACATCCCCAGGGTTGGGGCAGCCACGAATTTGCTGGGCAACCTGTGCTACTGTCTCAGAGGAAAACGCTTCTTCCTAAGATCTCATCTCAGTCTCGCTTCTTTCAGCTTAAACCCATTCCCCCTTATCCTATCCCTGCACTCCCTGATCAAGAGCCCCTCCCCAGCTTTCCTAGAACCCCTTTCCAGCACTGGAAGCTGCTCTCCCTACCTCCTTCTCTTCTCCAGCCTGAACAACCCCAACTCCCTCAACCAGTTCTCATATGAGATGTTCTCCACCTCTCTGATCATCTTCATGGCCTCCTCCGGACTCGCTCCAACAGATCTATGACTTTCCTGGGCTGAGAACTCCAGGAGTGAATGCAGAATTCCAGGTGAGATCTCAGGAGAGTGGAGTAGATTAGCAGAATCCCCTCCCTGGCCCTGCTGGCCACGCTGCTTTGGATGCAGCCCAGGACACGGGTGGTTTCTGGGCTGCAAGCACACATTGCTGGCTCATGTTGAGCTTCTCATCCCCCAGCACCCCAAATCATTTTCATCAGAGCTATTCTCAATGCAGGACACCCCTTCTGCCAGTTGTAATTCTATCGAGGCATATATATCCTTACAAGAATATCAGATAACGTCATATATATTTTATCATTACTCTAGAAGTAATTCTAGACTCTGCAAAGCACGTAGCCTTGTGCCAGAATGCTGGATTTTGGGTTTCCCCCACTATTTTAACGACAAACTGAGTCACGCTGGTGTTTCAGCTAAAGAAAATTGCATTATTAGTGCACGTTGTCTTCTCCTCACTTGCTAAGTAGAGCCATCAGAGTGCTCTGAGCTCCACAACCTGTTGTTCTGAAGCACAACTGGGTTTTAGCACAGGGAGCCATCCCTGGCAGCGCTTTGTGATCCTTTGCTTTGCCTTTTCTCTTCTCCCAAGTGAAACCTAATCTGCAATCGTCTCTGCTGCTTGCAGGATATTATTTGGTGGACGTGGTTTTCCAACGTATAGCTCAGTGCATGATTTAGGACCTGATTCAAATGGCACTAAAAGCCACAGAAAAAAACTCCTATGAACAACTTCTGCAAGCTTGGAGCGATTGAAAAGGAAAACTTCTCTGGGTGTTGCTGCACCTCCCCATCTACCCAGAGTAGCCACAGTCTTTCACTCCCACTGATGAGATCAGAGAGCGCAAAATACCTCACAGGAGCTATTTAAAACCTCCCTGTGATACGAGAGACTGAGTGTTTTCCTGTATTTTCCAACCCCAAACTCATCTGTCATAAAGAACCTGCTCTAAATAGGAAGAGGAGCCACCAGCTTTATCTTGGAGTCAGCAGCCCGTTGCAAGCAAGAGGGGAGGTCAGAGGGGAGGCTCTGGCACAGGGTGTCTAGAGCAGTGGTGGCTGCTCCGTCCCTGGAGGTGTTGAAGGCCACGTCGGATGGAGCTTGGAGCCCCTGATCCAGTGGGAGGTGTCCCTGCCCATGAGAGGGGGGTTGGAACTGGATGATCCTCAGTGTCCCTTCCAACTACCTGAAAGAAGGTTGTAGAGAGGTGAGTGTTGGTCTCTTCTCCCAAGTCACAGTTGACAGGATGAGAGAGAATGGCCTCAAGCTGCACCAGGGCAGGTTCAGATTGGACATTAGGAAAAAATTCTTCACCAAAAGGGTTATTGGACACTGGCAGAGGCTGCCCAGGGAGGTGGTCAAGTCCCCATCCCTGGAGGTGCTTAAAAGACAGGCAGATGAAGCGTTTAGGGATGTGGTTTAACAGTGAACAGCTACAGTTGGGCTTGATGACCTCAAAGGTCTTTTCCAACGTAGGGATTCTACGATTTATGCTGACAGGCAAAAAAGAGATTCATCCATATAAATATACAACAGGTTTGCAATAACTCCTCGCTGACAAAGGAGGGGGAAGAAAAAAAGTAATCAAAGCCTCACGTCCCTTGCAGGAGGGTCATTAAAATTAAATTGGAGTCAAAACATCGCTGAGGCACTTCAGGGGCCCAGTTGCACCTCATAACACATTTCTTAGTCCTCTAAATGCCTGGAAGATTTTCCACAAGAACAGGATGCACATGGTGAGGGAAAAGATGGAGTAATCTGGTATTCGTTCCACTCTCTAAATAAAATGTGCAAGAAAATAACTTTGGGAGCTGCAAGGTTACATTGAGCGTGTTCAGACTGCAGAATTATGAAACCTAAACCTTTCCTCTCATAGTGTGATAAGACCTTTGAGATCATTGAGTCCGACCACACCTGTCTGCTACTGAATCGCATCCCTAAGGACTTCATCTACTTGTCTTCTAAACACCTCCAGGGATGAAGACTCCACCACCACCCCAGGCAGCCTCTGCCAGAGCGTGAAAACCCTTTTGGGGAAGAAACGTTTCCTATTGTCAATCGGAACCTGCCCTGGTGCAGCTTGAGGCCATTTCCTCTGGTCCTATCACCTGTCATTTGAGAGATGAGACCAGCACCCACCTTCCTACATCCTCCTTTCGGGCACTTGTAGATTGTGATGAGGTCTCCTTTCAGCCTCCTTTTCTCTAGGTTAAACAACCCCAGTTCCTTCAGCCAGCCCTTGTAAGCCTTGTTCTCCAGCTCCTTCACCAGCTTCCTTGCTCTTCTCTGGACGCGCTCCAGGACCTCAATGTCTTTCTTGTAATGAAGGGCCAAAAACTGAAGCCAGGATGGCCTTCTTGCCCACCCGGGCACACTGCTGACTCGTATTCATTCATAGAACCATAGAATCGCCACGTTGGAAGAGACCCACTAGGTCATCGAGTCCAACCATTCCTTCACGGCCAAGGACTCATTCCTTGGCTCAGGGACCGGTGGTCTCCAGAAACATTGTCATTTCAAAATTAAGTTCTTCACAGTTCAGGCAAAGCATGGATCAATCTAGGCTTTTGAGCATGGAGGTTTGATGCCTCTCACAGCGCCGGGAATCCTATCCCACCTTGCTGCTGGTGGGGTGCTCTGGGAATCCTGTACTGCTCTTGATCCTTATCTGCCAGTGGTGGTTTTCTGGGGGCACCCTGGCCCGATCCACTCAGGCCATTGAAGTGTTGTTCCGTGTATCTCGGTGATGTTCTGAGTGCTACCCATCCACCACGGGGTTGTACTTAGAACCTCCAGGAATAGTTGGGCACCTGGCTGGACCATGACACTCACTCCCTTGAACTTCATCAAGATGGATTCTTCTGGCATCGGAAGAGCTCTTGTCAATAACGATGCAAACTCATTGAATCCTGGGGTTAGCTCTGGGCCCCTCCCCACCAGAAGGATGTTGAGGCTCTGGAGCGAGTGCAGAGAAGAGCAACGAAGCTGGGGAGGGGGCTGGAG
The DNA here is from genome assembly GCA_033459285.1 of Clamator glandarius. NCBI lineage: Eukaryota > Metazoa > Chordata > Aves > Cuculiformes > Cuculidae > Clamator > Clamator glandarius. The sequence continues at coordinate 1,145,139 of JAUNZM010000405.1, forward strand.
AACAAGGGTTGTGAGGAGCGGCTGGGGGTGTTTAGCCTGGAGAAGAGGAGGCTAAGGGGAGACCTCATCGCTCTCTCCAACTCCCTGCGAGGAGCTTGTGGAGAGGAGGGAGCTGGGCTCTTCTCCCAAGGGACAGGGGACAGGACGAGAGGGAATGGCCTCAAGCTCCTCCAGGCTGGACATCAGGAAAAAATATTTCCCAGAAAGGGTGATTGGTCCCTGGCAGAAGCTGCCCAGGGAGGGGGTTGAGTCCCCTTCCCTGGAGGGGTTTAAGGGCTGGGTGGACGAGGTGCTGAGGGACACGGGTCAGTGATTGATGGGAATGGTTGGACTCCATGATCCAGTGGGTCTCTTCCAACCTGGTTGTTCTATGATTTCTGTAACGTAAGTTTCTTGCACCACTGGAGACCTTCTGGTGGAAGAGATATGACACTTCGTGCTTCAGAGCTTGCATCAGCCTTTGACTTTTGGAAGCCAGGATGGGGTTTAATCCAAGATACAAATTATTTTGCCGTATTCTCTTTCACATCCTGCCAGAGGCAGAAGCTTGAAAACACAGGTCAGATCCACCACATTTGCTCCTCTTTCATCCCAGATAAAGTTATTCATGTTGAAAGCCCCAAGCTGATCTGGAGAATGGAAGAACCCTGGGATGCTGTAGCTGGTTTGTGCACACAAGGAGTCTGGTTCCTTCTGGTTTTCCCCTTCCACGCGACCACTTTCCATGGATACCAGTATCTGAAACTCCACAGGTCTCCAGGCACAAGACCTCACACTTTTTAAGTGGCAGCGCCAGACGTAGACTCTGTGTGAAGGGTTCTCAGGTTTCAGTTTTAATCAAGCTCTTCTGCATTTCTGGAAAATACATTTCGACTCCAAGAGGAACATGGAATTTATTTGCCAAATGCCCAAAGGTACAATCCAGCACTGAACTCTCGCCCACAACATTTCATTTTAACAAGACGCTGCAGGACTCGGAGCAGCAGAACAAAGAGAAAGAAGGAATCCAGTCTTTGGTAATACTCCATTTGACTGTCATGACCTTGTAGTGTGGGGCAATAATAAATGAGGCGTTTTGGAGACTGACTCGACTACGGGGATTGTTAGAGTCAGGAATATAGGTTTAAGACCTGTTTTCCAGCTTGAAGTCAGCTTAAGCAGCAATGACGCTTCTCTTCTGTCCTACGGGTGGTGATGTCCTCATGCCTGAGCTACTCCCTTCCAGTACATTAAGATAATAGAGATGGACGTTTGCTGATGCTGTTTTCCACCCACACTTTGGAGATGGCAGATCCACGCAGCGAGGCAGCGTGTGGCAGGACCCCCATGCCGCTAATGTCTGCGAAGTCATTATTAGGTTGTCCCTCACCGTGACACTCCTAATGTTTTCTTAATGCCTCCAGCTTCAGAATCACATGTGGGAGTAGAACTTGCAGTTTCCAGTCATTTTGGGAAACCTCAGCTCCCAGCCAGCGCTCCCACCTGAGCAACTCTGACCTGTCACTCTTGTTACACTTAGAATCATAGAATGGTTTGGGTTGGAAGGGACCTCAAAGCCCATCCAGTTCCAACCCCCTGCCATGAGCAGGGACACCTCCCACTGGAGCAGGTTGCTCCAAGCCCCATCCAACCTGGCCTTGGACACCTCCAGGAATGGAGCAACCATGACTTCTCTGGACAACCTCTGCCACGGCCTCACCACCCTCAGCATAAAGAATTTCTTCCTAACGCCCAATCTAAATCTTCCCCCCTCCAATTTAATGCCTAATCTAAATCTCCCCCCTCCAATTTAAAGAATTGCTTCCTAATTCCTAATCTAAATCTTCCCCCCTCCAATTTAAGGCCATTTCCCCTTGTCCTCTCACTCCAGGCCCTTGTAAAAAGTCCCTCCCCGTGTCTCTTGTCGCCCCCTTCAGTACTGGAAAGCCTCTATAAGGTCTCCCTGGAGCCTTCTCTTCTCCAAGCTGAACAACCCTATCTCTCTCAGTCTACCACTTGTGCGTGAAGAGCTCAGATGGGAAGAGAGGTCACCAAGCCGTGCACAGTTCTGGTGCCTACAGCAGCACCCGATCTCCAAATCACACTGTCTGTGCTCAGAACTTTCCTCCTCTGCCTGTGAAAGCATATTTAGCCTGTATATTTTAGTCAATAACAAAGCTTTCCTGGGAAATCCTCCCTCTACTGGAGCGTCGACACCTCAGAGTAACACCCATGCCCTATCTTCTGTTTCATCCCAAGCCCCACTGCACTTTGAATCCTTTTGAATGTATTTTAACCCCCTTTCTTCATCGTTTGCATCTGGAGGACACTTTTACCGATATCTGAAGTCAGATACAAGAGCAAACAGGGTGGGAAGGAGATCAAACCACTGTATCGCTGGTGGATGTTGGATGGGGTCACTTCTCCTAGGGACCAGAAACCTCTTTTTTCCCTCTGCCAATGTATTTTCTTCCTGTATTGGTTGGTCTCATGGGGCCAGATACACCACCCAAAGACAATGACCCGAAGTCAGCCACAGGACTATGATGTATTCACTCATCCAGAGCCCCTCATGTCACCTCTCAGCACCAACTGGAATTATTAGGGTTTGTTCTCCTTGCACATTCAGTCATGCTCTAACACAGGAGATACTCGAGTGATCCCAAGGCAAGGTTGGTGGAACCTCAGCGCGCTGAACCATAGAGTCATAGAATAATAGAATAATTTGGGTTGGAAGAGACCTTCGAGATCATCTAATTCCATCATCCCTGTGATGGGCAAGGACACATCCCACTGGATCAGGCTGCCCAAGCCCCATCCAACGTGGCCTTCAACACCTCCAGGGATGGAGCAGCCACAGCTTCTCTGGGCAACATGTTCCAGCACCTCCCCACCCTCATGGTGAAGAAATTCTTCCTTCTGTCTAGTTTAACTCTGCCCCTCTCCTACTTATCCCCATTTCCCTTAGTCCTATCACCACAAGCTTTTGGGAACGGTCCCTCTCCAGCTTTCTTGTAGCCGCTTCAGGTACTGGAAGGTCGCTCTAATGTCTCCTCGGAGCCTTCTCTTCTCCAGGCTGAACAACCCAAACACTCTTAACCTGCCCTCATATGGGAGGTGCTCCAGCCCTCTTATCACCTTAGAATCATAGAATAGAATCACACAAGAACCAGGTTGGAAGAGACCCACCGGATCATCGAGTCCAACCATTCCTATCAATCCCTAAACCGTCCCCCTTAGCACCTCATCCACCCGTCCCTTAAACCCCTCCAGGGAAGGTGACTCGACCCCCTCCCTGGGCAGCCTGTTCCAGTGCCCAATGACCCTTTCTGTGAAAATTTATTTCCTAATGTCCAGCCTAAACCTCCCCTGGCGGAGCTTGAGGCCATTTTTGTAGACTCCTCTGAACCCATTCCAACAGCTCCATATCGGAACCGAAAATTGTGTAAAAGCAGGAACGATTTATTAAGGGAGGTTCTGGGTGTCTTCATGTGGGGCTGAGCTGACGCTCCTGCATGGATTCGTCCTCCTTTTCCTGTGCCTTCCCAGCTCTGCCTGAGCAGACTGTGTGTCCCCAGCGAGCTGTCCCACCATCGGCACGCGCGGCGCTTGGCAGAACAGCCCTTCTCTCTCCCTCCGGGTTTCTCGATGTTGGAGAAATATAATTAAAGGCACTTGGCAGCTTCTCTCCCTACTCCTCAAGGGTCTTTTTATCAGCCCAGTACAGGGCTGATGGGTTGAAATGTATCCGCTAGCTCAGCCGGCCCCGGTTACACCAGCGTAGCCCCAGCACAGCTTCTCAGGGCACGCGGCATCGCTGCACTCGCTGCGCATCGACAGAGGATTTATATTTCAGCCGTAAAAGTCCTGTGGGCATTTCCCCTCACCCCCCCACCCCGCTCCGAGCCTCCACCAACCACGGATTGAAAAGTGCAGCATTTCATATTCTCTCTGATGCTAATTCCACCGTGAAGATGGAAAATTCAATAACTTCCACGTCTTGTAAATTCAGCTTAGTATATTCCACATTCCAGCCGCGGGAAGGAAAGCTCCTTGCCTCCCACCACTGCCGCCCCCCCCCCCCCCTTCTCCTCTCTTTCTCTCTTACTCTCTTTCCTTTCCTCATTTCAGCTCACCTCCAGCTCATTCCGTTTCCCTTCTGCAACCAAAACAATTCCATCTGCACGGATCCAGCAGCCAGAATTGATTTAACAGGTAATCCAATCAGAGCTTATTGTGATTTAGAATCATAGAATGATTTGGGTTGGAAAGGACCCCAAAGATCATCCAGTTCCGACCTCCTGCCATGGGCAGGGACACCTCCCAACGGATCAGGTTGCTCCAAGCCCCATCCAACCTGGCCTTCAACATCTCCAAGGATGGAGCAGCCACAGCTTCTCTGTGCAACCTGTGCCCCTGCCTCACCACCCTCAGCATGAAGAACTTCTTCCTAATGTCCAAACTAAATCTTCTCTATATTCTGGTTGCAACTCGCTGATGTGAGGGTGGTGGAGGGTGTCTGCAGCCCTGGAGGGTGCTGGCATGTCTGAGCAGCTCTGGTGGGACCAGCTCTGGAGCTCTCCTACTGCTTCTAGGAGACCGTGATGCTGGTGGCCCCCGTTGCCTCATCATCCCCGCTCGCCTGTAGGGACTGCACACCTCATGGTGCAGAAGTAGGTTGCGTGTCTGAGCATGGAGTCCAGCTCCAAACCAAAGGGTTGGTCCTCAGGGGAGCTGAGCTCTCGCTGGAGGATTCTCAAAGAGATTCAAGGAGACCTAGTGATGGGGATAAACTGGAGAGGGGTAGATGTAGACTAGACTTCACCATGAGGGCGGTGAGGCCCTGGAACAGGTTGCCCAGGGAAGTTGTGGCTGTCCCAGCCCTGGAGGTGTTGAAGGCCACGTTGGATGGAGCTTGGAGCCCCTGATCCAGTGGGAGGTGTCCCTGCCCATGACAGGGGGTTGGAACTGGATGATCTTTAAGATCCCTTCGGACCCAACCCGTTCTTTGATTCCATGACATCTGTTTGCTGGAGCAGGATTCACCCCTCAGGGACGTCCTCCCTGGTGTCCACACCCCTCCTTACAGAGACATCTCAGTTGGAGGATGGAGGCCTCTTTTCCATGGATTCTTTGCCATTATCCCCAGTATCCGCACAACTTCACATAAGATCTGAGCTGGAGTTTGATTCCTTCAAGGTGTCCCAAGCGGTGGCCAGGTCAATGTGTCACTGAGAGTCAAATCCTGGTTAACCACCCTACCAGTCTCACAAAAAGAGGACTTGGACCCAGCAGACCTCTTGCTGCTGTTGCTCTTTGTGGTGTTAAATGCTTGTTGGGTTTGCAGAACTTCCACCTGGTGTGTCTGAGCATGGAGTCGAGCTCCAAACCAAAGGGTTGGTCCTCAGAGGAGCCAAGCTCTCGCTGGAGGATTCTCAAAGAGATTCAAGGAGACTTTTTTTTTGTTTGAATTCCCTTTAAACAAATTTTAGTCCTGAGTCCAGGACTTTCAGTCTGTAGTTTCTTACTCCTGAACCTCCAATTAGCTTTTAGGAGGGAGATGAAGGTTAGAATTCCCTTTTCTTGAGATGCTGAGCCCTCCTGGAACGGATCTCTTTAAAAATGCCCTAAATAGAAAGGAGCACGGCAGAAACCAGGCAGGTAGGAATGCTGACTCAGCATTTTCTCTGTCGTTTGTTGGCGTTCGAAGCTCTGAGTCGTAGAATAGTTTGGGTTGAAGAGACTTTCAAGATCATCCAGTTCCAACCTCCTGCCAAGGGCAGAGACACCTCCCACTGGATCAAGTCGCTCAAAGCCCCATCCAACCTGGCCTTCAACACCTCCAGGGATGGGGCGGCTGCTGTCACGTCTCTCTCATTTAGTTAAAAATGAACTGAGAGGATGAAAGAATCGCTTTATCCCAGGGTGCCCCTACGTTAAATCTGCGGATTCTTCCCTCTTGCATGAGGCAGTGCAGTTGGTGCGCCCAAGTTCTACCCATTTCATCCTGGTTTTATATTTGTGATGAATGTTAGAAGTTGTGGAGAACAACCTGTGGGTGCTGATGGAAGAGAAGTTGGATATCAGGTTGCAGCCGAGAAGGACGACGTTATCATGGGCTGCATCCAAAGAAATGGGACCAGCAGGGACGGGAGGGGATTCTACCCTGCACTGGTGAGATCCCACCTGGACTCCTGTGTCCGGCTCTGGAGCTCCGAGCACAGGAAGGACATGGATCTGTTAGAGTGAGTCCAGAGAAGGCCATGGAGATGATCCAAGGGCTGGAACACTTTCCCTATGAAGAGAGATTGAGAGAGTTGGGTTTGTTCAGTCTGGAGAAGACTCGACTCTGAAGTGACCTTATTGCAGCCTTAAAGGGGACTTCTGAGAAAGATGGGAAAAAACTTTTCTGCAGGGCCTGTAGCAGCAGGACATGAGGTGATGGGTTTGAATGAAAAGAGGAGACATTTAGACTAGATCTTGGGAAGAAATGTTTTCCTGTGAGGGTGACGAGGCCCTGGCCCCAGTTGCCCAGGGAAGATGTGGTTGCTCCATCCCTGGAGGTGTTCAAGGCCAGGTTGAGTGGGACTTTGAGCAACCTGATCCAGTGGGAGGTGTCCCTGCCCATGGCAGGGGGTTGGAACTGGATGGGCTTTGAGGTGCCTTCCAACCCCAACCATTCTGTGATCCTAAAACTCTTCCCTTTAACCGAGCATTTGATGGGTTTTTTTGGCTTCCTATCACTAGCCTCTTGAATGAAGTTCAATCATTCCCTAAAAGCAGCTGGATTTCATCTCAGGCAACCCATTGTGATGTCTCCTCACTGACACCAAAGCCGTTTATTGCTGATGGCTCGTACAAAGTCTGTTTGAACCTCCACGAGACCTTGGCTCTAGGTCACTGGGTAAGGGGCTCCACAAACCTCCTAACGTCATCCTCTTTGCCACAGCAAAAGCAAATGACTGGTACCACATTTTCCATTCATTCCCTCAGCATCACAAATAGGGGCACCCAATGTTTGTCTGTCTTTTTATTACTTTGCTTCCTTCCTCGCTCTCCTCCAGCTGAAGGTGTTTGGGGAGTTTATCAAACCAATCACCATGGAAGAAGTTACTTGCCCATCACTTTTGTTGCTTCAAAAAGCATCGGAATGTCCTCACCCAGCACTTTGGGACCAAAGTCTAAACCATAAAGAGCAAGGGTGGGAGGATGCTGTCAGCACCAGGAACCTTCTCCCTGGTGGTGGAAACCTCAGGTGTGGACCGACAGCGATTATTTACTAAATAGATTAATATTTGTGGTTCCACACTCATGATTTTTGTCTCCTGAAACCTACATCAAAATACAATCTGTTTTTTTTTCACTTATGCCGGTTATTTCCTCTTCACACTTTGTGCGGACACGAACCGACAAGAATCACCTTGTGTTCAGATTTGTCACTGCAGGAGTAAAAAAAAAAAAACCTCCTTCCATAGAGACGAGGAAATAAAACTGGAGTCGTTTCTCTCCATCTCAGCCCATCATAAACACACATGTGGAAATGAGTGATGGCTCTTTTCACTGGGAGGGGTTGACATGTACGGAGTCACCTACCAGGAGCATGTGGGCTCGTGCTAAGCAGATTTTAGGAAGGATATGAGGAACTTAATTCACTACAAAGAACTTAATTTTCCTCCTAGCAAATCAATTCTTCTAATAAATTTCCCCTTCCTACCGCCTTGGATTTTCTTTTCCCAAGGCCAAACCCAAGCACTTCAGTCATCTCATCCCCAAACTAGCCTAAGCCACGGGAACTGACCTTGCCTTCTCCTGAGCATCACTGAAGTCTGAGCCTCAACACATCTTTCTTGGCCGCTTTTAAGCTATACTCCAGTTTTTAGTGCTAATGTTTCGCTTGCATATTAATGCCTCCGATTTTATGACCCCGTGGTCATAAAACCCCAGCTGCTGATGGCGGTCCCAGCCCTCGATGTTTTACCCTGCTGAATTCCTGGGATGGAGTCCAGCGTTGCTCGGTAGAGCTAAGGACTCCGTTGGCGTGTGGAGACAGCCCTCTACAGATTGTTGGCTAAATTCGTTTACTCACATTTTCGCTCGGCTGCCAGCAAGCCGCTTGCCTCCTGCAGCCAGAACCCTCAGGGCACTCAGGAAGGCAGCGCGATCAGACACCAGAATCATAGAATCCCATAGGCTGGAAAAGACCTTTGAGATCATCAAATCCAGCCGTACCCATCTACTCCTAAATCATTCCCCTGAGCACTTCATCAACCCATCTTTTAATCACCGCCGGGGACGGGGACTCCACCACCTCAGCGGAAGCCTCTGCAAGTGCTTGAGGACCTTTTCAATGACGGATTTTTTTTCCAATGTCTAGTCTAACCCTCCCCTAGCACAACCTGAGGCAATTCCTCCTCACCGTATCACCTCATACTTGGGAGAAGAGACCAACACTCACCTCTCTACAACCTCCTTTCAGGGGTCAGTCGTATCTGTGGCCAGTCCAGCTTCCCAGTACAAGCTTGCAAGCTTTGTTTCATTCAGAGCACGGGATTTCTTTTTTCTCTGCCCCTTTTACTCCTCTTGCTGAGGAGGAGTGACCTCTACGAGACCATTCCAAAGGAGCAATAGAGGAAGAGAATGGACCAACTCCAATCTTAAGGTTTCTTGAGGTTTCTTCTGTTTTTCATTTAGGACGCACCAGCATCTGGTGAAGTTTCCCCTACACCATAGAGTCATAGATTACTTTGAGTTGGAAGAGACCCCAAAGCCCAGCCACTTCCAACCCCTCTGCCATGGGCAGGGACACCTCCCACTGGATCAGGATGACCCAAGCTCCATCTAACGTGGCCTTCAACACCTCCAGGGATGGAGCAGCCACCACTGCTCTGGGCAACCTGGACCAGGGCCTCCCCACCCTCATGACGAAGAGTTTCTTCCTAATGTCTCATCTAAATCTTCCCCTTCCAATTTAAAGCCATTACCCCTCATCCTGTCACTCCAGACCCTTGGAAAAAGTCCCTCCCCAGCTTTCCTGGAGCCCCTTTCAGTCCTGGAAGGTGCTCTAAGGTCTCCCGGGAATCTCATGAGGGCAGAGTGGAGGGAGAGAATCCTCTCCTTTGCCCTGCTGGCCACGCTTCTTCCGATGCAGCCGTGTCCTTCTGTTCCACCTGCCCTTTTAATTAGTCCTATCATGGTCCCCAGCTACTTAAAGGTGACCTGTCTCTGCGTTCTGCTGCAGACAGACCTGCTCCACCCCAAGGACAGCACCAGGAGAACATGGAAGAGCCCTTTCTGATCGCTGCATTTGCTGTTTGATCCCTAAGAGCAATTAGACCAGTGTAAAGATCAGCATTTGACAGCAGCAGAAACCACAAAAGCAAAGAAATTCAGCCTTTTGCCCTCCATCAAAGTGCTAATCCTTAATAAATCTACTTAAATTACTGTACCTGCCAATCAGTTAATTATACAATTAAATTGAATGTAAATTAAGTTGTCCTACAGCTAACAAGAAATGACAAACGTCACGCTTGTTGTCGAGTTAGAGCTGGAGAACTTAGTGTGAAGTGGTAACGGGTGGGAGCAAGAAGGGCTGGTGGTGGGGACCATCTGGGGACAATCAGTGCAGAGGTGGGAGAGGCCAAGAGGGAAACCCAAGTGAGGTGAAAGGAAAGGTCTTTGGAGCCTGAAGGGATGTGGTGGGAACATAGCGCGGCGTGTGGAACTAGATGATCCCTTCCAACTCAAACCATTCTATGATTCTATGCTGCACCCCCGTACTAGGATGCTGGATGACCCCACCATGGTCTCCCCCACCTCCTAGTGCTTACAGAGCTATGGAAAAGCCTCTCATGATGATTTAGGGCACATTTGTCCTTGATAGCTC